>PQWD01000571.1:164219-179016 GCA_019425675.1 Leucinodes orbonalis
TATGAGCAAAATGCGCGAAAGACATGCGCCACATAAATTCGTTAGCGCAGCTGTAATCGTCACAAATATACAAACCAATAACTCATGGAGATACATTTAAAAGTTGACAGCAGAAAGAACTTCTTATAAAGAAATAATTCAGACCTGTCCAAACCATTGCTCATACCTACAGGATTGTAATTATCGCTCACAGATTAAGAAAAACACTAACACGTTTTGCACAAAGCAAACGCATAATTTAATTTATTATTAAAAGACTTCGACATTATAAACAAAGTTAGAACATAATGGTGTTTAAGGATGCTTATTACGACTTGTAAAAACTTATACCGAAGAGGAAATAATCTACGTGGGCGAATATCGAAACACATATATAAAAAATATAAGCATAAAATTACCAGAAACTTGCTGTTTCTAAGCATAATTAGACACTCAGTTTTTTTTAATTAGAACTCTTTCCTAAAATATTACTACTAGACTACATAAAGTAGGTAAATCTTTTATAGGAAGTTGTATAAAGTTTTTCAATTAGGTACCGCAAAATATTGTCGAGTTACCTTTACACATGTTTAAAGCTAGAATAAAAAATCACCTTTCTAAAAAAGGGGTGTAGTACCCTTTTTTAGAAAGGTGATTTTTTATTCGTTTTATATTGACGAATATTTATGTGATAAAAATCCGTGGTCTTAAACTGCTCAGCTATTTCAGTGTTTATTATATATCGTTACATTAAGTAATTGTTTTTAAAAAAGGCTACACTGTTGAGTTTTCTTGGGTTCTTCTTTCTCAACAGGCCAAACCACTGAAGCGCTTTTTTTCAAAGCATCAAAATTCATATTTTTAGTTTAGTATTTTTAATTGTTTTTTTATTATATTTTTGTATATTTTTTGACGTTCATAAGTGCATTTTGTAAGCCTAATTTGAATAAAGAATTTTGAATATTATACGGAACGTGACATCACCTTATTGGAAAAGGTTATTTTTTATATTTGTATGGATATCTGTTAGAAATTTATACTGCCATTATGCTCGACCAATCAAATGTTTTTAAGGTTTCCCATTTGTGCAACGTCATATTTTTTTGAATAAAGCTATTGCTGTTAAATTTTAATTGAATACTTCTTTTTATTCGATATTCAACATTAATTCATCTATACTTACTCGTATGTCATTGTTTTTATATTTCAGTTATGCTCAAACATTGTAATAAATGAAAATTACATCAAAACTGCACCAATCCCGTAAAACATGGTCGTTAGATACAAACAAATTAAGGAAATTCAAGATAAAATTTAATGAATAAACTCGAAACCAGTTAACTTACTATAATTACAATCACGCCCCATAGACATCTCCCGAACTACACTCACAACTGGTATTCTGACAAATTAATTACGTTAAATCTAAATTCAAAAGACCAATCCGTACAAAAGATAACCAATATTAACCTAATGGATTCCTGAGTTACTTCAGTGAGCCCGTATTTAAATCTACAGATATTTAAACACATCTCCCTCGCTCTCAGCTCGCCATAAATAAAATAAATACAAATATTCTCACGTAAACGAGTACCTCGAAAGCGTTCATTTACATTTGTGAATGTAATAAATGGGGCATCTTCTTCTAAATACAAAAGTAGTCTGACGAAAATAATCTATTTTTGAGTGTTACGGTTGCTTGGCAAGTTTAATGCTGAACTGTATTGGATAATAAGAGATAATGTATTGCACAACGTCTGAGCTCTTATTCATTAGTAGACGGTAATGTAATTGAGGAGACATTCGGCGATAATTCGAATTAACATAAAATTACAATGACACTTAAGTAGCTATACGAAAACATGTTACGATATGTATGGTACTAATACACGTAATATACTCCATAAAAACTCTGAACGTACTTGATGTCGCAATAACGCAACAAAATGGCGACCACATAACCGTATGTAATAGGCAAATGTCGCGAGAAGGGTTGGCGCACCTGCACACATCCATTCTTATACTTTAGCAGATTTACGACCAGGTATTGAACCAACAAATAAGATCTTCCAAAAAATGCATCCAAAAAGTATAATAAGATCAATACAAAAAGCCCAGCAAGACGTCAACGTCGCAAGCGCTCCATTGGCTGGCGAACAAAGAAATATTGCCGCACATTCGTTGTTCCCTTTATGCCATACGTTTTTCTTAATTTCAGAGAAACAACACTGGTATGGAGATTAATAAAAATAAATTCAAAATTTTTATGTATATGTACCACAGGAAAATAATAAGAATCGCTAATTGACGAATTTCCTGGGAAATTTATAACTTTTCCCAGGATTACACAATACACAAGAGATAAATTGTATTATTTTACGCTAACATTTTCGTAAATTAATCAACTTAGCGAAATCGAAAATTAAAAGCCATTATATTATTTAAATTTCAAAGTCATGTAGGATTTTTACAAGCATGCATGCAGTGCATGATGCATGACTAATATTTTCTTATCATATTAGTATTGAAATAATTACGAAAACCGTGTGCAAAATAATTTGACAGTAATAAGAATTTTATCATCATTACCCACCTGATAACGACTAAAAAAGGAAAATTTATTCTATTCAATGCATGCGCTTTCTGCATCTTCAATTGTATTACAATATCGTAAAATGTGAAACAAGTCTGAACTAAGAACTCAAAAATGTATGATGTTATCTATCAAGCAACTTAATACGATCCCCATAATTTATAAATAAACCTCAATTAAAATTACTAGACACATTTTAGAATTGGAGCCATCATAAAAGTTTGTCAATAAAATGCCTTCGAAAACATCTTGTGAGAATTACATAAATATCATGATACTAATTATACGTTAGTTTATTTAGATTATACTTATCTAGTTTATAACATATTTTAGTGCACCATAAACAAACATAGCGAGAGTTTACAGCTCCTGACGGTCCCGACGCACATTCGATCCATTGTGCCTCTTATAATTTTTATTGGGGCAATCCGTCCGGCTTGATTTACTCCTTCCCGAACTGACGGATCTTTCATTTAATTTACGGTTCTACCACACTGCTCCAAACGCAATAAAATGTTACAAAAAACAAGCAAAAATTACGTCGTCACGATGGAGTTTTTATTGAATTCGTCAATGATGTGTTTGTATAAGTTCTTGAAATAATGGCCACATATAGCGCCATGGATTTGTCTTAACTTACTTTCAAGTAACATCGAATAAACGAACTGGTCGGCCAGCAGTACCAAACTAGTAAAATATATACCGAAGAGTAACAGAGAGAAAAAAAGCATTTATTGGCATAAACCACAGATAACAAATTACAGACAATCAGACATAATTATTAGCACCAGAAGAAACAAATGCCAATAAATACTAAAATGATGAATGAGTAATAGACATATGAAATAATTAGGTGTATTTTGATGCTGCATAAACAATTTGTGTTGTTTACCAAATAGCTCCTACGTAAAGGTTAAGCAGCATTTATAATTATTTCTGTTACTAAAAATCAACGTACCAGGTCCGGCCAAATCACTTCAGCACTGTCCTCTCCATAGAGCATGAGTAAGGGGAGATCCGGCCGTAGCCAGTGGGCTACGAATGCGAGCCCATGTGGATTGGTAAATGGCTTAACGTGCCTTTTCGAAGCAGAGGCTTGAGATAATATTAGCCGCCACCAGTCCGTCCTATGATCGCCCGATTGAAAAGTATATTCATTATAACATTTCTGAAATTGTTTGCCTTATCTTTTGAAGCTAGATTATTTAAAAACCTGCTGTACAATTTTAAGTTAATTTTGTTGATTTAGAACTATTATTATAGGGAATTAATGAGTGGTAAGGAAGGAATGGTGAGCCAAGTGTATGTCCAAAGGGTCTGATGAAATATTAAGTTTATGGAGAGAAAGCAAAAGGTGGTTGCAAATGGGTGGCTTCGGACTGCCTTTCCTAAAAGATCCCTTAACTTTATATACAGAGTAGGTTGCAAACGAGATACAGCTCACATGGTCAACTAAAGTTCTGCCCATAACCATAGCATTACTAGAAGTAAAAAAGATCCTTTAAACTATTTTATGAGAAAATTATAAGCTTTTTTAGGACGTTGCATGATATCCTTTCAGATATGTTACCTCAATTCCACAATAAGAACCCAAAGCTTAATATAATTGCTATTTACTATTTGTTGATTTGGACAAATAATAAAGGTAATTTAAAAACAAAGTGATTGAGATATTGAAACATTTAGGTCGATATTTAATTCTAGTAGGCATGCAAGCTATAATTTCTCAAGACCTTTAAAAAAGGATCGACTTGATAAACACTTAAACAATGCGTACTTAGTCATTGAGGTCGCCGAACTTAAAACAAATTTAGATCTCTACTCATGACTTGTTTTCGCATATCTTTCCTCCATGGCGACATCACTCTGTATGATTTACAAGATGGGTAAACGTAACGAAAATTTATTGTTTATATTTTTGATGCAAATCTTTAAGGTCAACCCACTCCCGCCGGCATACGAGACGCGCTTGGCAAATGCTCAGAAATTGTTATAATCATAATGGCGTCTCCACTCATAACACTTCTTGGCAAATGTCTTCATATCTTCAACATTAACGTCAACTCAATCCCAATATTGCGCCGAATGGGTTCTTTGATTTATATAAAGGTATTTTTTCAAAAATATATGCATTAAAATTTACTCTTAAACAGAGGCCACATCTCAGAAATTCTTCATTAAAATTCATTGAAAATAGCATTAAAAAAATTAATTATTCGCAGCAACATCATGACCGAGGCAACATTTGCAAGTTCGCTGTGCGTCTCATTTGCAAGTAACAGGACGTGTATTATAGACCCACGAAGGCAATAAGATAAAAAGACTCTCAATAAGGCGCTAACAGAGGCAAAAATGAAATAAATTGCCGGTGTATAAGAGTTCTGTGTGCAATTGAGGCGAACACGCCTGCTCATTAGACGCGGCGAGCGGCCGCGCGTTACGTCGCCCGCCACGGCTAACGATCTATACACCAATACCATCTGCAACTCCACCTATTTGTCACTTTTAACTAAACAAAAACAAAAGTGATCCCAGTTCCCCGAACGATTCACACATCCATTGGCGGTGCAACAATGAAATCTAGCCCTTTGCCGAAAAGCTGTAAAATCGACACGTATTAGCATAACAAAGATGGTGATTTACAATGACAAAGCGTTCGGGTCTGCGCTCTATGTCACTTTCACTTATCGCAGGGATCGCAAAAAAGATTGTTGCTCGTATAATTTTTAAATTGCGTTAAAACTACGTCAATATGGTGAGTTTTCAAACCGCAGGCTGCGGAGAAACAATGACGACGGTGGCCGCGCTGTGTCGTGACGAGACAAAAACTTATTTCAGTCGGATATGGATTTTAAACCAGGGGAATAAAGAAAGGAATGTCGCAGTTTGCGTAATGCGGTAAATTAAAAGAAATTTTGGTCGTGATACACACATTTTGAAATCGTTGGAGTAGATTGTTTGAGTATCTTATTGACATCTCTATTCTTTTCGAGATAGTGCAGCCTTGCGATACTTGTGACCACAAAGATATGGACGTTGTTAACTTTGCTGTCTTAGGGTTAGATTACCCTCAAGGCGCTGTACTAGTGCGTGTTGGCGGTTGAAAGGAGCCTCGCTCGTTATTCAGCACGATGTGCCACGGGCTCCTGAAGTGTACGTATCTATAAAATGGTATCCTTGTTATTTATTTTCCTTAACACAAAATATTTGTGTTTGAGAACACAATACCAAAAAAGAACACAATGGATTCGCCGTTTAACTATAAAAAATTTGCAATATTATCCGTTTCAATACTGGAAAGTAATATTCAAATTTCACATCAACAATGATAAACATTCTGAATCAAAACAATGTCAGATGAACTATCGTGTTTTTTATTAAATGTGCATCTTTTATTTAATATCTTTATTCAAATATATATAAGTTATCGACGTATAGGTATTTAGGTATTAATATTGATATATTTTTTGTTGTATATATTAATATTCGTCGATATTTTAATCTTTATAAGATATTAATATTATCGTATAGTGACTGCCATTTTTAATTTGTGTTTTGTTGATGCTTTCGTTGAAAAAGGCGCTTTCAGTAATGATATACCAAAATCACAATCAAAACTTTTATCTGTGTTTATTTTGATTTAAAAAGCAATAACGTAATGTAAAAGTCAAGATAGTAAAGAATCGAAGAAATAAGAAACTCCATAGCATTCTATGTGCCGTGTAACGAGGGTGGCAGGAGGCGCACAAGTCCGTTGCACATCTCCACGCACCATTTGCATGCACCCGGCCGCGACCGACGCATCCCGCCACTGAAATAGTATAATATCATATCGAATGTCTAGACGCGTGCCGAGTTACACCGCCAGACGACTCAACGACATTATGATGAGAAAACGTAAACCTTTGGCCACAATGATACATAGGAGCAATTTATTATAACAAAAAACACAAGACAGTAATTATATAAACAAAACCTATTAAGAAAATAAGAATGTCATGATCTAGCCACGCTTAGCGGTCCCGGTCGGTTGCGGTCGTTACATAAAAGCACGTTAAAGAGTGTAATGTGATTTAGAAAATCTGAACACCACAGTTGGTCTGATAGCTTATGATCTGCTTCTTATCATATGACTCACTAAAAAGAAGAAGTATAACTGGATTTGGGGTTGTAAACTGAGGCAAGCAGTTAAATTACTAGAAGATCATCATCACATCAGCTCATTACCCTCACCGAGGGACATGAACCTACCTTAGTCGTTCACTTCTAAATAAATAAACACAGACATTTACACAACACATCCACATATGTCTGTGATTTAAGATCTTCATGACACAAATTATGAGTAGGATCTCTGTGGAATTACTTATATGTTATATGCAAAAATTGCCACTTACAACGACTTGTGTCCGCTAATTTCATTACATTTTCCTTACAAATGGTTAATTTCACCTGAAAAATTCACAGCTGGAATTGAATTACCTCTATGACTCGACGTCGTTGAGAGGTTGACTCGCCATACTCTGGTCCAGTACATTTCGACGGTTGGCTAGAGCTGATGTTTAGCAGTATGTACGTTGGATAAGTAAAGTTTTCACGTAATTTTTTTCAAACAATGAACCTAGCAATACAATGTGTCGAAAATATAAATTATGTAAAAATAAGAATTCGCTTGCTATAAATTTGATGACTATCGTTAAATTCATAGCCAGCATCATTGGGCCTAATTTACTTGGTACTGGAAGTTTCTTAAAAATTTTGCGGTGTTATAACAAAACAAACATCAGTTTATTTAATTATATCAACAAATACTACTACTTGAAAATACGAACAAAACGTTATTAAAAATGTTTTTGCCATCATTGCAAAAAGTGCTAAGCCTTGTCCTAAACACATACCGCTGCGGCACTATTTAGCTAAAACATCAAATTGTGCAACTGAAAAAACCTTTTAGCTACCTGCTTCGTCTATGGCATTTAAATCTTTATGTTGATAATAGGCACATCTTACACAGAGCTGTAATAGAGACAACCTTTCAAAGTGTTAAAATTTTATTAACTTTAAACAATAGCAAAAAGCGCTTATTGACCATCGGTCGAACCATAAATTTTGTGAATGTCTTATTTTTTGTTTTTAAATTTCGAATAAATTTACTTTTTTTTCTGGCTCATGACTAATTGGCGCGGCTACGGACGGTCCACGGGGTGTCCGGAATTGTTTTGTCCAGTATTGCAAATATAATAATTTTATTACCCCGTTTTTGAAAGGGTTCGGGCCTGAAAGGGTAGCCTGTAAGTCCGTGTCCTTCAAGATCGTAAGTCAAAATGGTGCAATTGTTCGGTTACACATCGTCATAAATCAGCCTTACAAATACAATATGAATGGCTCTTCGGTTACTCAATACAGAATCATTACACAAATATAGATTTTTGGCATTTGTGCACGTACCATACCTCATAGTGGGTGGTTTAGAAATTTGGTTTTTGAAAATTGTTTGCAAAATTGCTAACTATTCTGCGAAAAGAAAGCTATGGATGACATCTGTTTGGTGTCAACACCTGCTAGCCCGTTGAATGACATACGGTAAACAACGAACATGTTGTATCTTAAGGTCATAAGCGGCGTTGAGGACATACTCAGTTTTTGTAGCCAACAATACTGTTAAAATTTAATTGTTAATTAAGGTAAATTAAATTATCCATGTAAATTTTATTATAGTCAGAACTAGTTTTCTGATAGGCACTGTCAAGACCACCGCGCGTCTTTATTGCTTTGTTTGCCACTTAAATTATTTACTCGTGCATTTACTTCATCACTTAAAGAATGATAATTACAAAGTTTTGTATTGTCTGGCACCATTTTCTTTATAAACGTGAATACTGTCAATTCATTCATATTTACTTTGTAGGATAGGGTTTTATTTTAAGGGCTTCTCTTTATCCGGCAACCCATTTTTGCCACCAGGTAATCTCTGCTGTTTCTGTTCTGTTAAAGAAAATAAATCTCAATTTTCATTACTAACACAGATCAAGTTTTAAGTTTTACTATTTGAATAAGAACCTCTACATTGTTAATTTTTTTTTTTAAATCTAGAACTGGGCCACTTCGGTCCTTTTTAATCAAGGTTCTATTTCTGTTGACTAAAACCAAAATGTAAAACGGCAGTGTTTACGCATGACGCGTGAGAGTGATGATGCGGGTCACGCGCGAGGTCAGCGCCGCCGTGCGTCATCGCTAATGACGACAAATGACGTGACGTGACGTGACAGGACACGTCACAATAGTCACTGTTTGGTGAGGCTTGCTTAACGGGATATAATTATTATTACATTAATATTTCACTGGATCACGCCTATAACTGATATGATGGTAGCAATGAATGAGATTGCTGTGCTCATAAAGGAGACCTATTTCAGGTATTATTAACGGGAATTTTTAGCAACCTCTTTTAATTTTCCTCTATAAGGGGCACCTTTAGCCTGTTACTCGCGAATACTATTGTGTTAATTATTACAAAATAAAATTAAGTAACTACGAAGTTAATCGTTTAACCTTTTTAGTCAAAAATAACAATTTGGAAAAGTGGTCGATTAGTAATAACTTTTATAATGTGTTCTTCTTAGGGCAACCACGTTTTTTTTATTATTTTGCTATAGATTGTTTCTTATTTTGTAAAGTATTGCAATGAACATTCCATAAACGTACAATCTAATCCATCCACCTGTTTTGGAGCCTGCCAACTTCTCTATTTAGTTTCGCGGTCGCCACTTCACCTTTTGCTCCATCGGCTTTCGGTTCTTCGTAATATAGCTTATCCTGCTGGCAGTTTTGGTCCCTGTACTATCCGACTTTGCCTAAATCGGCGAAATATAGGGCGGTATGACATTCTACGCTAGGCTTACAGAGAAGCGGCCTCCACTCTTATGCAAAAAAAGTCTGCATCGCCATTTCAATTTACTAATCCGGCGAGTTATATTCAATGATATATTGATAACTTTATTTCTCTAATCGCCACCACCTCATTAGACAATCCCCGAGGGGTACGAGCCTACCTGTAAAGGTGTATAGGCCTTAGTCGTCCACGGGGCCCAGTGCGAATGGTTTTTGGCCGACTTCACGCCCAACCTTTGAATATCTTCGCAGGAGTGCGCAGGTTTCCTCACGACGTTTTCCTTTACGTACGTGTCGGATACCGTACATATAATTTCGAAAATTCGAAAACACATTGGTACGTAGCGGGATTTGAACGCCCTCCCGATCGAAAGGCAACATTCCACACCATTATACCACCGACGCTCTATGGTGTGAACTATTGCCTTTTGTCTATCACGAATAAAATGATTTCTGGGTACAAGTGGGTATGTAATAATGCACATGCAATGTCATTACTTCTGTTTCGGAGAAACGGCATCGAAGCTAACGAAAAAATATGGGTTTAAACCAGAAATCTGTCGTGCCTGGTTACAAGCGCATTATTATACAAACTAAAACTACAAGAGAGATAAATAAAATGTCCACAATAAAACTATCGTAGGCTATGCAGAGCTTTCATGGGCAGGTGTAAACCCATACCGATTTTGTTAACCAATTTTCTCAGCTTCTATACCGGTGGAAGCGTCCTATGTGCTAAAATGGTTGATAAGTCAGCTAATAAACACACAAAATTATCCGGGTTCGATCCCTGTGTAATAGTCCCACGCAAATGAAAAATTTGTGTACATACATTTTTCATTTGCGAGTCCTAACCATTATTGCAAACTAAGACAAATCATTTTATAACTAAGATAAACAAATTAAATCTAGAGATTAAGATGTTTTAAAGCATTTTAATACCAAGTTAATTGTTCAAAGACGCCCTTGTTAACTGAATGAGGGCGTAGCAAGTACACTCTTTTTTAGCATCGGGCTTATTTTTTAAAGAACAGACGGAAGGTGTCATTCGTCGACACTATCCATCAACGTATGCGTTTCCTGCTAGCTCGTGACACATAAATTACATTTTAAAACAGTACGCATTCCAACACTGTATGGAGTATAAGTGATTCAGTGCAAATATACACGCCATATGGTATTCCTCCGCTGTTTTATTATATACATTTGTTTTTTTATAATTTTTGTCATTGATAAATCACCACAACTAATTCAAGATCTAAAATCATTGGATTTAAAAAGAAAAATCTGCATCCGACATCCGTCCAAAAGAAACAAACGCATTCAAAACATCTCCCCCAGCTCAAATGCCGAATACGAGTAAAAATGTATTTTGTTAGAAATCAAAATATCATAAATAGAGAACGAGAGAAGACAAGATCCGCGGCGCGACAAGTTTCCCACAGAGATTTAGCGTCAGCCGCCGGCTGCACGCGACACAAAAATAGCACACATTTGTCGAAAAATAAAATTTTCCCCAAATAGACGGAAATATACAAAAATGTCAGCCAAAGAGCGAGGGGCGAACGTGATGGCGTGCCGTAATGTGCGCCCCTAATTAAAACGTTAAAAACCGACCGCTTCTGAAAAACGTCAATTTTGAAGAGAAATGTGCCGTCCAAAGGATCCCCTTTCATACATTTTATTTATTTAAACGTTTAAAAAGAACAAATGAATAACCTCAAACGCTGGGTACGATCGCTTTACTTGCTAAAACAGAATTACATACTAGGGGCCGTGTTACGATGTTACTTGGTATTTAGCCGTATAGGCAAGCGAAAGCAAATGTTAGGTTTCAGTATCAATCGATCAGATACACTTGCACAGTGGATATTGAGTTACGAGTAGCGATTACTATCATGCTCGGTCTATGCGTGCACAAAATCATTAAATTAGGAATTTAGTTAGTATTTGAAACGCGGACAGGTAACGAATGGATAAATCTAGCCGTTAAAGCGATATGCAGATCTGCATCGACATTCATTACCTAATTAAAATCGCAAGCCCCTTCCGCTCGCTACATTTCTCCAGGCTGTTGCCAATAAATTTCATCCGCCAGTCGGGCCATAACGATAACCAGTTCCTCGGGAACTATCGTTCAATCTGGCGTCGATGCCGTATGTTGATCCGGTCGTGTACCCGCAGCTCCTCGCCAACGATACCTATGTATTATTTAGTGCCAGTGCAGCCAGTGCTAGAGTGACTCCGGCCGCGCGCCTGTGTGCACGCACACCCGCGACGCCGCCTCAATCCACAGATAACGAGCTCACATATTCATAAAGAATAAAGAATTATCCAACGACCTCCCCGCGCCTCCCGCCGTCTCTCCGTCGTAATGCTCTCATTCACACTCTCCGACCGATCTCGATCTATCCGTTCCTCTCTAAAGACCCGGTAAGAACGGCTCTTAATGTTACCTCAACGGAATTGGATTATCGACTTTAATTTATTCAGTAGAAGAAATATTTCATTTTTCGTTGAGGCACGTTCATGAAACCCTTTCTCTCCTCGTGTGGTTCGTTTGAGCGGTTTCTAAACGGTCGGCCTGTACGGAGATGCGTCGACCGGTTTTAATTCTTAGGCTCATGTGCGAAGGATCATTTCGACGGCTTTCCGGCGCGGGACAAAAGCTCGTTATCGCATTAACAGGTCCGAGGTCCAACCCTCGAGGCAGCATCTTTATGGGCGACATATTTGATTCGAAAACTTGTTATGCTTCGTCCTAAATAAATTATAACGAGAAATTGTAATCATTAAATGGATATATTTAATGTGTGTAGATGTTGGCGCGGCGATGGCGGGCGCGCGACGCGCACGTATCTGCCTACACGAAAGCTTGCTCTCTGCTTTAGATATCGCCGGTGAATCTTTGCGACCTTGTTGTCCACTTTGTTTCGCTATCTCTTCAATACTTTTGCTTGAGCTATCAATCAAGTATTTTTTTATTTGTCTTCATGATTTTACATTTCCTTTTTTACTGTAAATTTATTTAGAACTGTTTTGAAGACGTTTCTTTCTATAAACAAATAATAAATATATATTTATTCCATTGTCGATATAATTCAATGATTGCAGCGTTGATAACGTTCTAACAGTCGTTCAAGTTTACGTCTGTCTTATCTTTATGCTAAATATCCATTCTTAGGCTTCAATAGTTTTAAATGGATATGGGAGTACGCAATCAATTATCAGCGTGCTTCATTAATTGAAATGGAAATCACCTATTGGTGCGACCACCATTCTATTTTAAACTAGTGTCGCATTGAAACCAGTGTGGGTTATTGAGGAATTGATTTTCTTCTTCCGTTTGATTTAGAAAGTAGACGTTTATTAAAAATTGACATAATTACCTTAATCACTATCTGTTACATTACGCTGACGCCTACGCGTACAGTTAAACTCATTATTGAAACGTTATATCTTTAATTTTATTGAGTCGTTGCTACACTGATTTGATAAGCAGCATGTCGGCATACATTTCATTTAGTATTTTAACTTCGTATATTATGCATACATTTGACAAAATACAACAAATTATATTAATCGCGTCATTTCCATCACAAAGGTTATAATAACGAATAAATTAAGCCTTCTGATTATGCATAAGCGATTAATAAAAAGTAAAACCAACGACGTGTTGAATACACAAAAAGCAACGCGAGATCCGTTGAAATAAAATTTTATATAGTGATCGTTAACGCGACCCGCGTCCAATATTAAATGGACGGCGGAGAAGTAAAAATTAAAGACAAACATAAATATCGAGAGAAAAAACTTTGATTCAGGCCTCGAAGCGGCGCAGGAACTTTTGACGACATTTGTAATTTGATATTTTACTTGTTTCATTGTCACTACGAGCGCTGCCCACGTACTATTTCTTTTATTAGCGTGTTTATGAATGGGCAAGGCGATTACGTACTAAATTGTACTCGCCCATGCGGTGTATACTAAAGCTATGATTTGAAAGCTCAAATTAATTGACCGAGTTGTTTCTAAAGAGGCTTGGAATATAGCAAAGACGAAAATAACAAAGGCATGTTTAAATGCCCAGCAATCATTATTCTGTCTACGAAATATAGCTAATGAATTTTCATAATACTATATTTTCATCATATGTTTTTAAATGTCACTTCTGGGATTACAGACAGATGAGTACACAGTTTTTTTTTAATGAAAAAGTTAGCAATCACTTATTTGATGGCAGCCCATCTAGGGTAATGGTTGAGTTGTCGGCCATTACACCAAGGGTTACGGGTTCGATCCCCGGGCAGTACAAACATTTATGTGCATGAACGTGTCTGGGTGTTTTTTATGTATATAATATATATGTATTCACAAAAAAAACATCAAAGTATGTTAGACAGATCTTTATTAGTATCCATATTACAGGCTAATAAATGCGTTGTTTGGTTATCTGCCCAATTAACCTGTTAGCAAAACCAATGCGATTGCGATCCCACTTTGAAATCACAAGTACCTAGGTACTCATGGGTATAATGCACTTATTATCTGTCTGCTGATATACTATCTCAAAAATTATTTTACTTTTCTAAAAGACATCGAAGCAAAAATAATATAATTTTAACGAGGCAACTGCTAAGTTTTCCATCGGAGATCAGTGATTATGATAAATTCAAAACTTTTTTGTATACACATAATTATGAGCGCGGCGTTACGGAGAAGGCTGTGCCTCTCGGAGGGAGAGGAATAAATTAGAGGTTAGTTATGAGAGGGCCTATCTAACGAGAATGAACCGCGCCCCCGCACCCCGCGGACCCGTGCGTGTGGCCTGTCTTAGCCAGCACAGGGACGAACTCCCACACATGCATATTAAGTTAAATAATTTATATTATTTCATTATGAACAAGCTTAAATTAAACTTTTTGGTCAGGTACAATTTGATTTGAGAGCGTCGGTACCTTAGTTGTTGGAACTGTTGTCTTCCGACCGGAAGATCTTAGGATCGAATCCCACCACGCACTAATGTAACTTCGAATTTTTAAATTATATGTGTTATGTACGTTTATCCGAAGCTATTCCGGTGAAGGAAAACATCTTGAGTAAACCTGCGAACGCTTGCGAAGTTATTGTTATTCCGGTCTCCTGCTCGGCATAGGTCTCCCTATTTAACACTAAATATCCCTGTCTCTCGTTTTACCCCGCGACCAAGAGAGACCCTTTGGTCAGTTCTTCGGGGACATGTTTATTATGCATGTTTGACTGAAAATATTATCTCGAGTCCACAATACTTAGCCATTAACTTTTTTGAACAGGAGATTGGTGTAACTGTCTACT
>PQWD01000572.1:0-25451 GCA_019425675.1 Leucinodes orbonalis
GAAGTATTTACAATGATTTTTTAGGGATTAAAAAATATTTGACTTTTGTATCTTTTCTTATATACTTTGGACGACGAGTAGGTTAAAAAAGGGCCATTGTTCTCGATTCCATTCTGTATAACCGTTCTATGCGAGAAGGCCTGTGCTGTTGTGGACGTTTTAGGCGACGTTTTAGGACGACGTTTTAGGACGACGTTTTAGGGCGACGTTTTAGGACGTTTTATTTATTTGAAACAATAATTTATTAAAACATGCTCTATTTCATGCTAAGCTACGCCCATAACCTTTGTTACGAAGACATTTTGTCATCTTACATAATGATTGACAGTTAGGGCATGAATACATTATAGTGTTTGACATGCAATTGGAAAAGTGAATTGAAGTAGTTATATTTGCGAAACAGTTTGACGGACATAGGAGGTATCCGTATTTTAATGACTATTTAGTAATTCATTAGGACAATAAACAACCATCCAGTATTAAGTTTTTAGATTGACATAAAAACAAAACAAATTACAGAAAATCTTAAAGGTTAGTGCCAAACAGGACTTCACTCAGCTAAGGCCTTACACGCAAATGCATGCCTGGACGCTGATTTTCAATGGAGCCCTTTTGGTGTATACTATTACAAATATTGAATAGTAATAACAGCAAATGATTTAAAATTGAGACCTTTGTGTAGAGCTGTGTAGTTTTTAAGTTGTTTATTATCTCTTCTTTTTTGCCGTTACACTCTTGGCGGAGAGGACGTGGTCGTCATAGACCTGGCAAAAAAGTTCCGCCCAAATTCAAAAATTCGATAGAAATTTAAAAAATTTGTTTATTGGGCTCATATACCGTATATGCATGAAGAAAACAATTATTGTTTCAATATTACAAATAGACACTTCAATTTTAAGTATATGTTATAGATAATAGGTCGATGTAACTTTATGTTGGTTTCATGTGGGGCCTAAGTTTACCGTTACCTCGGGAAAAGAATCGTAGGCCGATCCCCAACCAGATGGACGAATGAGCTGGTTATGGTGGCGGGTAGCAGATGGATGTTAACTGCAAGGGATCGGTCCGCGTGGAAATCATTAGGGGAGGCCTTCGTTCAGCAGTGGACATTTAGGCTGCAATGATAATGATGATGATGTGGTATCACTTTATTTATTGAGGATATTTTATAGTTTTTATACACTTGAAATATTTTAAGGGCCGAACTAAATCTCTTGCAGATTCTCACAATGACAATTCAAAAGCAAAATGTTAAAGATTTATTTGGATATTTCTTTTGAATTCAGAATTCACATCCTCTTAGGAAATTGCTAAATAACGAAACTAGCAAACCGGGACCTTGGGGGTAACCGCAATCTCTTAAAACAGTATTGTTATAATGATATGTCAGCATTTTTGTACCAGAAAAGACGAAGTAATATTATTGTTACACTGTTTTAAGAGATGTTGGTAACCCCCAGTTACAGGTTATGATTTAAACCCTTAAATACGTCGATGCAGGCCTAGCCCATCGGTGGACTGTTTACAATACTAAGTATGTAAGACGGTAAAATAACCTTGCGCGTTTGTCGCGTGCAGTCGTGCAAGAAATGAACGCAGTTTCATTATTATAATAAACTTTAAATGGATAATTTCGCGCTAATTTTGTCAATGCACCGCCATACAACCTATGGTATAGGCCTTGGCCAAGGTGCTTCTGTGATAATTATGTGAGAACAAAATCTTCTGACTTAGCTGAGGTTTTATTTATATTTTTATTTCACATCATATCTTAATGGGATAAAGATTAAATTTATTGTTGTTTGCTTTGTGTACATATGAGCCATTTGGTGTAATAATGGTTGAAATATCGGCTCCTAGGGGTTCCGGGTTCGATACCCAGGCAGTACAATTTTTATATGCATGTGCAACAGACTGTGTGTTTATATTTTTCTGGGTGTACATCGGAAACCGACTCTATGAGGGTTCAAAAAAACGAAGAACACTTCGAGAAAAGGCCTTGCGCTTCGTTTAGCTCATCTTGGCGGGAGCACTACCTTGCCCCAGATTTAACCTTCAAAATGAGTACAAATGACTTCTTTCTAAATTTCTTGTGTTAAATAGCACTTATTACAATCATCATCAGCTCATTAAACGTCCCCACCGAGAGGCACGAGCCTACCCGTATAGGGTGATTAGGCCTTAGTCGTCCACGCGGGCCCAGTGCGCATTGGACGACTTCACACACAATCTTCGAATCTCTTCGCAGGCATGCATGAAGGTTTCCTCACGATGTTTTCCTTCACCGTAAGAGCGTCGGATAACGTACATATATTTTCGAAATTCGAAAATACATTGGTAGAGTTGGGATTTGAACCTCTGCCCTCCGGTAGGAAGGCGACAGTCCACACCATTGAGCCACCGACGCTCTACTTATTACAATGAAATTGTCATTTAGTGTGTTTTTACTGTCTTTTTGTTATGCTTGTGTTGCGATGTGCAAAAATAATAAATTATTTCTTTCTTTCGTCTTATTTAACCAAGAGGGAAAAGAAAATATAGGTAGGAGGAAGGGGGTTTGGGCCTTTACCATAAACCATATCAAGGATTCATTGCTTAACGTTTGAGTTTTACGAGCGTACCTTAACTGCCTATTTAGTATGCAAGTGCGACTCGCGTCATGTGTAGGTACTCAGCTGTATGTTCTTAAAGGTACTTCTATTTTCCCACGATGTAACTGGCACAATAGGAAAATTGCGTACCACAGACTGGTGTCGCATAGAGAGGTTTGATGCACATATTTAACGACCCATTTGGTGTTGCGGTTGAGAGGTCGGCTGCAACACCAAGGGTTCCAGGTTCGATCCCGGGCAGTACAAACATTTATGTGCATGAACATGTCTGTTTGTAATGGTCTGGGTGTTTTCTATGTATAATATGTATGTATTTACAAAAAAAAACAAATGTATGTAAGTATATTTATCCGTTGTTTAGTACCCATAATACAGGCTTCACGTTTAACTTAGGGGTAGATGGCGCTGTGTGAGTGTCAGTGGATATTTATTTATTATATGTATATTTTCCTATACTATAATATTATAGACTAGCTCTGCCACGCGGTTTTGCTCGTGGTATAAGATATTCGGCCGCAGTCAAATGTCATCATCATCAGCCTACAATGCCACTGCAGGGCATAGGCCTTCCCGCACAGAATAGCTATGGGGAGATTGGGCCGCAACCCAACGATCTCAATGTGGATTGGTGAGTGTTAACGACTACCATCCTAAAATTGCAGCCAGGACTTAACTTGCCCTCCGAAAAAATCATCTCTCTTTTGGGACTATTAGGTGATTCAGCCTGCAAAGTTTGAACCAAAATAGCTGGCAGTGTTGCCACCTTAGTTTGAGAAAAAGGCCGTTTTTAGAAGTTAAAAAGGGATAGATTGAGCATCAAAAGATTTTTCTGTTCTGAAAATGCTGAAATAATCATGTGATGAAGCCGTTTTTTTAGAACGTCTAAATAAACGCCTTAATCACATGATTATTTCATAAATGAAATAGTAAAAGTACGTACATGACGAAATCTTCATAATTTGGTAATTTCAAGGCAGTGACAAAGAGCTAGATTGCTCTTTTCGAGCTAAATCGTTAAAAAAGGAGTTCACCTGTACTAAAAAGTGCTAGATCTAGCCATAAAAGGGCTAAGGGGGCAACACTGCCCGCGAGGTTCCAACCCATGACCTCTGGTTCTCGTAGCGAATTAAGCCGAACGCTGAACCTACCAAACTAATTTTTCACGTCGGTTCAAATATAGACTCACTCAATATTGTTGACACAGGACTTGCGCAGTGTCATACGCAAGTGTAAAAGTCGGTCGTCACTTCCGAGGAGCGTTATCGCTTTCGTATAGTTACCGCATTGCTTGACACACCTACTAGTATTTTTGGGAGCATTGAAGTTTTTTAACAAATGATTAAATAAATATCCAGAGATACAGCGCCATAAACTAAACAACAAACAAAGCGCCATAAACTCATTGATAAGTTTACTCTCATCATCATCATCAGCTCATTAAGCGTCTTCAAGAAGGGGCTTGCTAACGTTGCTATGAGTGTGAAATTTGAAATCTATAAATTGAAGTACAATTTGAAGTCGTTTCTTACAACCTACTGGGTATCTAACGTGATTTATCAAGTGACATTATTTCTTTTTAAGTAGCCAATCAGGAGCAAAGTACTAAATCTCCCACATAGGTCATGCCGATGACGTAATTGAAAATAAAAAACCTATTTCACAAGAAAATAATTTCATCATCCTCACCATCTAGAAAGTGAAGTTAACGTAAACTAATTATGTAGTAGTTTAAAATCCAAAACGATACTTTTAAAAACTTTTGTAACACGTACTAATCGTGAAACGCTGTAAGGCGCGGCGCTTGCGCAATTACACTGTCTTATATAACTTGTATTCTTGGAAAACGTCCTTTGGGACATTTTCACTGTTAATTGTAATCAATGAGTTATGTCGTAGTTTGTTATTCTTGAAGCGAACGGAATTCTTCCGGTGGGTGTAATATTATTTAGTAAATTTTATCAGTCTCATAGACGTACGACGGGCTGTTATTAATACTTAAAATAAATACCCATAATGACAACTGCTGTCTATGAAGTAATTTTGACAAATTTTTTTTTTTTTTATGTTAGAAGTGTCCAGGACGGTCTGGACGTTCACCTGATGGTAAGTGATACCATGACAGAGCATTGAAGGAGACCAACAACTGACAGACAGTTATTATCCTCCATCAATGCCGCACTGCGCCCGTCACCCGAGACACTGTTGTCTCGGGTGTCTACTAATGTTAGGTCTCTTATACCCGGTAATTGCAGTAGCTACAGTGCCCTCATCCCAAAACACAAAAGTGCATAACACTCCTGTTTCACGGGATGATATCTGGACACTGCTGGTACCTACCTACCTTGTATACTGATTTTAGTGTTTTAAACTTAAAATATGTAATCGAATTGTACATTTACCTATGGTACGTAATATTTAGATTGTTTTATTTTGTTCACTGCGGTTTTTGCATAATTTCACAAAACAGGACATGCTCTTTTAAGATATTTTTTTCTAACATAATATATAGTCTGTTTACAGATGCGCAGGTGCACGCCAAAGGTTTAAATATTTTGTAGTTTTTCATAAAAAACTAGCCGAGATATTTGACACACTAGTGATGTTAACGAGACTCCGTCCGTATTTTTTGTGCGTCCATGATCATCCCATATAATTCTACTGCGTCTCATTGCAGGACCAGGGCTTCAAATGAATGTTTTGTAAAATTAATATGTCTGTCCAATGCACTGGAATTTGATGAAATGTAAACTTTAAACAATGTTTTACCCACTCGTCATTCACGGAACATCAAAAAATAAATTAAAACAATATATCTCGGTCATCAATTACCTGCAACCTTGTGCTGCAACCTCGCATCATCTAAATCAATTAATTACCATAGATAATGAAAACTAAACGTCATCTTTGCCGCCAATTTTCCAACTGTCATACTTCCAATATCAAAAGACAATGACGTCACTACAAACAGCCTTAAGGGCGGCTGTAGACAATTTCTCACGGGCGTAGTTCATAGGTAACGCCGCCAATTGTCAGTTGCAGTCGCGAGCGCACCAAGCCACCACGCTCCATTGGTAAACATGGCGTGTGCTTTGGAAAAAATCAGAACATTTTTTAAACTCTTTATAGTGCTTTTAACGATACATTTG
Source organism: Leucinodes orbonalis (assembly GCA_019425675.1). Lineage (NCBI taxonomy): Eukaryota > Metazoa > Arthropoda > Insecta > Lepidoptera > Crambidae > Leucinodes > Leucinodes orbonalis. The sequence goes on from PQWD01000572.1 coordinate 5,759, forward strand.
TGCTACACGGACCCCCAGCTCGATCTCCCGCCTATATCGAGCACGCAAAGATACAATGGTTACGGGCTGTCAAGTACACAGCCATCGATTAATTCCCCAGGGAATCAATACGACGTGAACCGCAATTTCGGGTTCAGCTCGGCCCGACCTACGCAAGGCGCGTTCCCGGTTTCCTCCACATTCAGTGGGATCAATCCGGACATTAATAATAACGGTCATCCGAATCTGGATTACGGGAACGGACGAAACCCTAGTTCCACGTTGAGGCCGTTTGATGAGACGAACCGTGATGATAGGATCGACGTGAACAATGATCCAAATTTTAGGAGAAATGATCCAAACTTTGTTAGGAATGATCCCAATTTTGTGGGGGCGAATCCTTATGATTTTAATAGGGGGGTGACAACGAATAGTATAGATGATAGGTTCCACCAGGTGAATCTGCAGCAGATTCGGGATTTTCTTTTGAAGGCAGATGACCAAGCGTCCAAGGAGTGCACCAATAATGTGGCCGCCCAGTGGAACTTTGAAACGGATGTGAATGATGGCACCCAACATGCTGCTGTGAGTACTATTCATTACATATTTTTGTTATATTTCAGTCATTTATTTGCAATTTGCTTTAGAAAAGAGTACCAGCAACTGAGCTTCTTTTTCGGTCTATCAAATGGAACTTTTTCCATATATTTTTTATTGTTATATTTCAGTGATTCATTTGCAATTCACTTAAGGGAGTACCAGTCACTGAGCTTCTTTTTCGATCTGTCAAAAAGACTTCTTTCCATATTTTTTTAACGGTTTTAGAACACTATCACGTTATGGTATTGCTCGTATAATAATGAACTGTTAACGCAAGTTTATCACATTTTAGTAATTCTTAAAATAAAGGGCTTGATTTGCGGATTATTAAAACCAAAGTTTGTGGTATAAGGATGTAACAATTTTCATAATGAAAGTCTCACTACTTTTGTACATAACTGAAACGATTATTTTCGAATATCATGAAATAAATCGTTTATATTCGTAATAGGTACTTGTTAAATAATTCTCGGATTTCGTGAATTAACGTTTTTATAGTACGTACTTTTAAATGAAATCTTCATTTTCTGAGCGTACTAGTACAAAGAAAGTTATATCCATATTTGACCTTAAAGAGGTTAACGGGACGACTTACCCTTCTATTGACTACAGATTATAATCACATGATAATATATAGTACTGACATTAATTTATTTACTCCCTTCATTCTATCTGCATACGTGACAGATATTTATAATGCTATATTGCAATTTTACGTAATGTTATGCAAAACGTTTTTAATACTAAATTTAAATTTTCTTAGGCGGTATTTTATGTAGTTTTTCATACATATATTTGTATTTATGTTTATATGTAATTTTTCTCGTGAGAAATCAAGGAAACTTACAGATATGGCCTTTGTAACCAAAATCTATGACTAATTTATCGTTTATTTTAACTAAAATAAAAACGATAATAAAAATGAAACAAATGAATATGACAATTCTTAAAATCTGAATTGTATTTTAAATTGTATGTTTGACCCGAAGGCAACTTATACATATATACTTATACATATACTAACATATAAAGCGGGTTAATAATATTTAAATTGAATAAAAATACGGGTTTTGCTGATTATGTAGAATTTGTTGAAGTAAGGGTCGGTAGAGTTAGGCCGTGTAGATTCAGAAGCTTGGCTCTACATGAGATATGATATCTTTTTCACAGCTTTGCCTTATGTGATCGTCTTGCCTACTTTTTACATGAAATGTTTTTAGTATGTTTTATATGAGTTCTTTCTTAATACACCAATATAAATCATCATCATCACCTCATTAAACGTCCCCACCGAGGGGCACGAGCCTACTCGTATAGGGTGATTAGGCCTTAGTAGTCCACATGGGCCCAGTGCGGGTCGGACACTTCACGGACATCTCTTCGCAGGCATGCGCGCAGGTTTCCTCACGACGTTTTCCTTCTTCGTAAGAGAATATATTTCAGAAATTCGAAAACACATTGGTACTTGGCGGCATTTGAACTTCAGCCCTCCCAGTAGGAGGGCAACAGTCCACAACATTGAGCCACTGACGCTCTTACCAACCAAATCAAGATAAATACCATGATTTGAAATAAATATATGCATGACCCTATTTATGTGTGTATAATAATAACTACTATTATTAAACCTTTAGATAAACTAAAGTTTATGCGTGAAGAAGGAAGTTTACTGTGATAACGATTTCATTACGCTTGAGAAAATCTTAAATATCTAAGTACGCATTGTTATGAAGTTTTATAAATCTATACTAATATATAAAGCTGAAGAGTTTGTTTGTTTGTTTGAACGCGCTAATCTCAGGAACTACTAGTTCGATTTGAAAAATTCTTTCAGTGTTAGATAGCTTATTTATCGAGGAAGGCTATAGGCTATATATCATCACGCTACGAGTAATAGAAGCGGAGCAGCAATGAAGAATGTTTCAAAATCGGGGATATTTTTTCATACTTGGAGCTTCCGCTGCGTACGCTGCGTAAACGGTTAAAGTTACACAAAAGTCATGTATGAGAGTATTGTTCTGCTTTTAATGGTCTACAAAAAAGTCCGCGACAGCATATGTCTATCTTTTAAGGTTAGCTCAGTATAACATATTTTTTGCTAAAAAAAAATCTGAAATTGACCCCGAAACCTTCAAAGTTGGAGGGAGGGGAAATCGTATGTATAGTGATAAATGCAAGTACCGTGTTATCCCGAATTTAATGCGAGCGAAGCCGCGGCAAAAGCTAGTATTCCATATTAGTCCTCGTAAGTTTATTTTGAACAATTGCTGACTTTGATTTACTAATTTGTAATTCTTTGTTAGGTCTATTTCATTTTACGTAGAATCCCAACAAAATATTCTTCTGTCCATTTTTGTAAAATATTTACAGACTACTGGGGAACTTAATTCAATATTTTTTAAGAATTCAGGCAAATAAAAAAAATCTACACTATTTTGGAGTTCCTATGCAGTTATTCATATCATGTTATGAGTTTCACATTTATACAGTCTTATTCCCAAAAGCTTCCCGAATTAATTAAGACCTTTGACGGTTTGATTTGCTTTAACTTTGATAGTTTCAGATATATTTAACGTTGCTAACCTTTTTACATAAAGAATAAAGAAACCAAAAGGTATTATTTCCTAAACGTTCTTAAGGATATTTAGTTCCTAAAACAGGATTCAGGGTCCTAAAAACAATCGTTTATAGACAAAGGGCAATTTTCTCATGGCGTTACTTTATAATAACAACAACTTCATTATTATATTGTTCACCATCATTGTTTATTTGATAACGATCTTATTCATGATACTTGACTTAATGACTGTCCATGCAGTCCATTATAATAACTCGGCGAGATGACAACAAAAAATCATGAGTTGTTGGCTAGTTAGTCACAGAAGGGTCATTATTCAAACGTTATTTTGAGGGTTATATGTTGTTAGGTTTGAGTCATACGTGTTAATTATGACAACGATAAATTAAGGAACGGAAGAACTACGTAATAACTCTGTTTACAATGAAACGTGTAAGATTATAAACCAACCGTCTCTCCAACCTATTGTGGTCCGCTGTTGAACATAGGTCTCCCTATTCTCCGCTTTCCTTATCCAGCCTCACTCTGCGACCTTACGCAAGTCGTCGGTCCATCGGTTCTTTCGTCCTACGCTATGCCTGGTGGATGTTTACCTTTTGGTACGGACTCCTTAAAAACAGACCCTGAATTATATAAACAAAGTTTACGAAATGTCACCTTCAATAATGTTATACATTGCTTCTTCTAAAGCATCCGCGCAAACCCCAAACACTGTACACCGCGCAATAAGCACGCAACAACAAACTATCGATCACAGTTTCTATTACCCAATCACAATATAAAACAATACGGAATCACTAAGAAAAACCAGAGAAGGCAAGTTTCGCCGCGAAGAAACTTACCGACTCGTATCTATTGAAATCGCACATTGTTAGGTATGTGGGAAACACTACCCGGAAACTTTCCAAGTTAACGCACGGTGTTTGTATGGGAGCGGGTTGGATGAGCAATTTGCTTAGGACCAACAATTAGTGATTTCGTAAGGCAATCTTTCCTTATAAGGAAAAAGTTCGCATGTTTTTTTTGTATCAATCTTTCAAACCAGTGGCGTTTTTTGACAAGGTCTAAGAAAAGATTAATATTACTAGGTGGTAGACTCGATACTGAGTCGTTTAGGTAGGTACGTACCACCGCAGTGCCACATTTCCAGTCCCGTGAAATAGAAGTGTTATGCACTTTTGTTGTAGGATGAGGGCACTGTAGCTAGTCAAATGACCGGGTATGAGAGATCTAAAATCTGTTGGCTCAGGTCGGAATAATATCTGTCTGTCAATCGTTGGCCTCTTTCAATGTTACGAGTATTCTGTGTCAGGCGTATCACTTACCAATTACGGTCAGAACGCTCAACTTATGGTAAGTTGAGCGTTTTGACCGTTCTCTATACTTGTAACATAAAAAAGGCTAATACGTTACAATTTTATAGTTAGCATCTTTGTGTTGTTGAAGAACTGACAAAAAAAATCAGTTTCATTTTAATTCATTCATGCGGAACGGTTACCAGTCAACCTCAGGACTTTCGGGACTTCAAACAAAAAATATGTCAAATGTAACCACAAGTATATATATTAACCAACATATAAACAAAACGTTTTTATACAATTTGATATCGGCTCCGATCGCATTGTAGTTTGATAGGAAATAGGTCAGGCCAAAAAACAACAACAAAAAGTACGACTTACGGCTTACGTGTCGTTTCAAATCTTACATATTCCCACGCTTATGTATAGTTATTAATTTATATGACTAAGTAATGGACGTAAATAGATAATTTATATTTAAAATTAAATTATTTTTATTAAATTAAAGTTGACACGTTTCTTAGTTCCCATATTATTAAATATTTGTATAGGTACATAGATGGACCGATCTTTATGGTGACGAGTTAAACCAATTGATGTAAACTGCGAAGTAAGGTCCGTGTAGAAGTCATTAAGAGAGGCCTCAATTCATTGGTGGATTATTTATTTATATATTTATCATTACAGTCATGTGGTTTATAAGTTCTTATAAATTTCAACAGGTACATAAATAACACATGAACCCTGAAACACACAATGAAAATCATGGCAAAAAACACATAGCCTTACATACTAATACTTTCATACTATATTAATAATATAAACTTCGCTTTGGTTGGAGTTTTAGAATTTAGAATAGTTATGTCTCGTCTGATAAGTATTCTGCGGTGGTATAGTAAGCTTTATTTAACAACAATTGCTTTAATTTGTTGCGAAATTACTGAACGTTTTTTGCCTGTCTTATAATTAGTGGAATCTTATTGTATATTTGTATTGACTTATAAATAAGGGCCAGTTTTATAAATTTCCATTTTTGGTTCTGGTAGTGCTAGCTGATTTTAAATCTAGTATTCGAGCGATATTCATAGTACGAAGGATGTTTACGTACGAAAGTAGCCATTTCCAGTATGTATGTAGACGTGAGGGTAAGCAATTTTAACTTGATGAAATGTGGCTTGCAGCTAATAAAGGTGTATTTCATTTTAAGAAAAGACTCCTATTTTCCATACTTTATAATCACAGAATTGATCTTTTAGTTTCACTATTTCCTTTTAGATAGAACCCTGTCTAAAAAGAATTTTGAACAAAAAAATAGTTTTACAAACATTTTTATTTTTTCCGTTTGCCTATGATGAATTAACCGAGTTCTGGTGGGTGGATGAACTGGTTTTAAAGTTCTATTTTTAAATATTTTGTATAGCTTATGTTAAGCCTTTCTTACCTTACCATAATACTTTGTCTTCTAGATTTGATGAAATCTATTTTTTTTAATCTTGAACATTTAAGAATATTTGTGTTTTTACTTATTTACGTACGAAACCCTCATCATCATCATTATCAGCTCATTAAACGTCCCACCGAGGGGCACGAGCCTACCCGTATAGGGTGATTAGGCCTTAGTCGTCCACGCGGGCCCAGTGCGGATTGGACGACTTCACACACAACCCTCGAATCTCTTCGCAGGCGTGCATGAAGGTTTCCTCACGATGTTTTCCTTCACCGTAAGAGCGTCGGATAACGTACATATATTTTTCGAAAATACATTGGTACGTGTCGGGATTTGAACCTCAGCCCTCCCGGTAGGAAGGCGACAGTCCACACCACTGAGCCACCGACGCTCATTGATCATTCATACGAAACCCTATTTCGTATATTTTTCGAAGCTTGTTTGTTTGTGTCTAAGCTTAGCGGCATATTTAGTAGGTATCTTTGCGTTACTGCAACACTTTTTTTCCTTAATTACTAAATTTAAAAGTACATTGAAACATACGGTCTATTTTCGGATGACATGTCTGTGTGCTTTATTACTGATAACCATCTACCTGTCAAGTACAAGTACAGGCGAAAATCGCCTTTAACAGTATCTGTTGCCGCCATCGCGCGAGAACGGGGTCAAATTTATGTACTATGATAATGATAAGATAGTGTCGAGTTTTCTAAGGCATAACGCCTTTTACGCGATAGTAACGTCAGAAAACTTTTTGAGTTTCTCTTCGTGAAATATGTTATATGTATGTTAAGGTTATATAAATAAATTACTAGATGGTAGACTCTTTGCTGAGTAACAGACTACTGGTAACCAAAAGGCAAAAGTTTTCGCAAAATATTGAAAACCTATTTCATTATTTTTTTCTAAACAAAATACTCCAAAACAGCCTGAACATTCTTCGACCGGGAATCGAGCCCTTGACCGGCGAGTATTCACAGCATTCACGTAATCACGGTCGACCGAAACTTTAAATAAAGTTAAACTTGTAAAATGACCGCTTGACGAATTGCCCATCGACCATAAAGGTGATTTGACATTACGCTTACAAAACCACAAAGGGATAAGTATTGTCTCATTGTTGACAACGCGCAACTGCGGATGTGACACTTTAAATCAATACGCTTGCTTTAAATAATAAAATGCAATCAATTGTATTTTTTATAAGTTGTAAAATTTTTTATAGGTCGGCCAGAAAGCTCGCCGCGTATAATGTGACACCAATAACTGATGCAGGGATAAAGGGACCAGTAACTGAAAATATAAATTATCCAAAGTATTTTTGAAAGATTTATTTGAATGTGTATATTTATACTCAAAAATTGCATTTGATTTTAGTTTATTTTCCGAAAAAACTGCCCTGCGCCCTTTTTAAACTTAGATGTTTCTAATTCCTTTTTCACGAGATCTGGTATTGTGGTTGAGGCTAACGCATAAGGCCTAGTTTTGATGTAAAAGGATTGTCAGGAGGAATTTGAAGAATTGATCAGATGTTAACTTTTACGGCTCGAAAATCAGAAACAATGGAAAGTCTATTGGGTTAAGCCTTTTTTTGATGCCGTAAAAAACGTCCCAAACTAGTAAAGTATTTTGTCGTAATGTTTGAGTGTCGCATATTAATAAATTTTCTGAAAACACAAAATGACTATACACTGCACAATCAAAATACTTAGATTGTAAAAAAATCTAGTTACTTGTGAAAATCTACGAATGACATGTGACGCAATCTAATCTTAAAATTCTAATGATATAGTTGATTCAAAGTCAAGCCCTTTAAACAATGCAAATTGTCACCGCAAGGGCACCTGAACTAACGGTCATCAAAACGATATCTAACTAATCTAACCATAAATTGACAATAGCAATTATATCCTACATGACCTAGGAAAGGTACTTAAAGATTTCGCGAACCCATTAAAAGAAAAACAATTAGCTAATGTCACACGTACAAACCGATCAAAACAGAACAAGGCTAAAACAAAATGGATGTCCAATCGGTTACACAAAATGGCGGAACTGCGCGTCTACGCTTATTGTCATCTGGCTGGTCCGCGACCTATAAGGCCTGGGACCATGGAACAAAGAGATAATTCATTACTCCAAGGCCTTTTGCATGTTGTATAGGCCATTAAAGTAATCAGGTGTTATAAGTGTACGCATGTATACGACGTGATTATAGGTAGGCTTTGTCAACTGTTATGTAATTTGTATGCTTCTGTGCAAAACAGGATAGCTTAAAAATTAATTCATTGTTTTGATTTTAGTTTGAACCCGCAGTGAGTTATAATGTTTATAATCTTTCTGCGTTTATAGATTTGTGATTAGTTTGTTACTTGATCATGAGTTTGAAGATTCTAATCACGCTAAGAAGATACATAGCGAATAGTCACTGTGCGATTTTTCTTACAATGGCTAGGAGCATGCTGAGGACAGTTTTTAGAATCGTCTGACTGTCTTTAAACAAGATAACTCAGACAACGGTCTGGTGGTAGATTTGATCTGATTATTTACCAGTCGAATACATACTGAAGAACATTATATTAATTAAGTCATAATGCACACTTCCGGATAAAGTCATCCCCTAATGCCTTTTATCTTTGGAGATTGAAGAACATTTTCTTAGTCTCTCTTTATCTATGTGTAATTTTACAAGACTTATAAGAATGTCTAACCAAACTAATTTTAAATATCTGTATCTACAAACCCGCTAGGTCAAGATCAGAAGATAAAAAGAAAATTACCGTCATGAAAACTAAAATTTGCTAACAAAAAGTGCATCAATAAAATAATCAAGGAGACTTGGCAAAAACTCGATTAGAATATAGAGAACGCGTGACTGCTGGCCAGCACGTACGATGGTATTTGCTTCAAGGACAAACAGCAGTTTTATGATACAAATTCATGGAAAAAAGTAACTAAACTGAAATACAATTACCTATTACAGTGCGAGGAATATTAAGATATCCTTTATTAGGGTTCCGTAGCCAAATAGCAAAAAACGAAACGCTTATAGAATCGTCATGTCTGTCTGTCTGTCCGTCCGTATGTCACACCCTTTTTTCTCCGAAACTATAAACACTACACTATTCAAACTTTGTGAGTATATGTATTCTGTAAACCGCTATTAGGTTTTAGGCTAATGGGTAACACAGTATGGAACAAAATTTGACGACTCATGTGATGTAATGATCGACACGTCGGCTATTACACGAAAGGTTCCGGGTTCGATCCCCGGGCGTTACAAACATTTGTGTGCATGAACAAGTCTGTTTGTAATGGTCTGGGTGTTTCTGTGTATAATTGTATGTATATCGAATCGTGTTTTACGTATATAATATATAACCCTTTTATCTATCGCAATCTACTGCTGGACCTTTGTCCATAATAATAATAATTAATCAAAAATAATGATGGTTTAGTAGTTATTTTTATAAATCATATAATTATTTACTACAAAGAAATTAATGAAAGTAAGTTTATCCTATTTTATTTGTTTAATTTTGAACTAAAAGGCGTTGTACATATAAACAACAATTTATTTAAAGCAATTTATTCACTTATATTTGTAACTGCTTATACGTAAGTAGGTAATAAAAATATAACAAATATTTGCAAAAGGATGATTAAAATTAATTCACCTCTAAATTTGACAACTAGTTTTTCTTCATTTCCATTTATTAACAGATTCGTTTCTTCTGTTCTTTGTAAATTAGACACGCTTAGAAATTGATTGGATGAATCATTGATCATTCCAACTTAGACTTACAATGATATAGTGAAAAAGTTAATTTGGAAAAAAAATGCTATTACGGATAGTTAAATGAGATAATACAAGTTTGTAACATGTATTGATACACGTTACAAACTAGACCACGGAGGTAGTTTTATAATTGAGATAGAATTAAAACAAAGTTGATTGAAAATAACAACGCATACTAGAGGCTGAGAGAAGCCGGTTTTTGTCGAGTGTGAGGTTTAACAGTGAGCTTGGCTTATGTAACAGTATACTGGCTACACCAACGTCAACGCCAGCCAAAATATTGTACAAAATTGTAATTATTTGTTTAATTCGTAGGACCTCTTAACTATGTAAAAAGTGTGTATGTAAGATTGCCTATATCTATGAGGGTGGCATTTTCTATGCATAGAAAAAAACCTCCTTAAATATAATAAAGAAAAAAAAACAACGCATACATTGACGCATGATATTGATATCCTTTCAGGATAAAAAAATCAGTTGTTATCTAACTATACGTACTTAGTAAACTTGAAATAAACAATTTGCAGACATTAGACCCAATATTCAAAGTTACTGTTTTCCTTTGCACTTAGACACATTTTAGCATGTCTTATTCATGAAACAAGTTGTCGACTACAACTTGTGAACTCTTTTGACACATATAAGATGACTCGATGGGACCAGCCGAAACTTGGCATTTTAATCATCATCACATCAGCTCATTAAACGTCCTTACCGATGGGCACGAGCCTACCCGTATAGGGTGTATAGGCCTTAGTCGTCCACGCGGGCCCAGTGCGGTTTGGACGACTTCACGCACCAACCTTTGAATCTCTTCGCAGGCGTGCGCAGGTTCCCTCACGATGTTTTCCTTCAACGTAAGAGCATCGGAAAACGTACAAATATCTTTCGAAAACTTGAAAACACATTGGGCGGGATTTGAACCTCGGCCCTCCCGGTAGGAGGGCGACAGTCCACACCATTGAGCCACCGACGCTCTAATACTCGATCAAAATTCTTGATTGTGACAACGTGAACTAGAAGGCTGTTCCCAAACTGTTATTACAATGGAAGTGTCTCACGTCACATAAGGTAGTTTGAGGTGCCTTCACCTTGGGTGCCTTCTCATGGTCGAAGCGTGACGTCGTATTTTTTTCGCAAATTTGACCCACACTTCGTTATTGTGGTGAGATTGTATATTTGTACAGTCAAAGTGCAACTTCTGTTTAATCGGATATAACAGAATCAGTAAGTTTGAGAATTCGACTATTAATTAAGTTCTGGGTTTATCCCTGTGCAGGTATAAAAAATGTGTGCAAAACCGCAAAAAAAGTCATTAACAGGAAGGTAATATCAGTTTCAAAAAAAATTTTAACTGACTTAAGTAACTTCTTTTGATTTAAAATAAAATAGGAAATTTAATTTCCTTTCTCTCCCGAGAATTTTGTATTAGTTGTAAGTAGACAAAATTTTTAGCCCATTTAAAAAAAATATAAAAAATAAAATTCATTTATTTTTAGACCATTGTCCATAAATTGTTAGTACAGAAATTACCGTAAAACTGTGTTGGTATTAATATCAACTAAATAGTGAAAAAATTAACCATTTCAGTATTTTGAACGTATAACGTGCAAAGTAGTGAAACGGGCAAAGAAGTGCGTTTAAGTTATATCTTACAGAGCTAAAGTGCAATATTGCAAAAATAAACTCGAACAACCTTAGTAGTCCCCTGTAAATTGGTTGCATGAAGATATCGAAACACTGTTTAGAGCTTGCGAAGGTTAACATTGCGCGAACGATTCTCTACGCGATAGTACATTTGTAAACTTGAACTGGTTTTGTTTTGTGAATGAGTGGTTTCGTTGAGGGTTTTTGCTTGTTATTTTGTTGACAATAGCTCTGATATCACTGCTATTAACCGGTGATAAAATTCAAAGTGACCCGTGAACGGAGACTTTAATATCTGTTATCAGTACTTTGTCTTAAGTGCACCAAGTTGTCACTCAGGTCACAACGGAATAGCAATGTAAGGTTTCAAAGGTAGTGAAAATTACTGGGTCTATTTATATGAAAAACAAAAGCTTACAAAATTTTAGCGACTACTCTTCAGGACAAAAAGTTATAGGTGTTCCTAAAGCCAACTATTATACGCGGTGAAGACTTAAATATAAATTAATTATAATGACATTCAAATAAAATCTCATTATTATACCATAATATAATTAATTGGCAAATTAATAACCTTATACACTGTTCATTGACGTGTGCATTTTATATTTTTTTATACATATATGATTTGGTGAGGTTGTTTCACAAATATTATTCGTAAATAGATAATTAAATTTTCACTAACATTTACACAGAGCCATCTAGCCCCGAGGCGTAAAGCCTGTATTATGGGTACTAAACAACAGATAAACATACTTATATACATTTTTTTTGTAAATACATACATATTATACATAGAAATCTCCCAGACCATTACAAATAGACATCTGTTTGTTGCAAACAAATGTTTGTACTGCCCGGGGATCGGACCCGGAATCCTTGGAGTTGCAGCCGATCTCTCAACCACAACACTCACCAAACCCCAAATTGTAGGTATTTAGTTAGGTAAAACACGTAATCAAAATGATCGATGACTGGTATTTCTAGCTCCATTTCAACCTATCGCAGTCCACTGCTGGACATAGGTTTCTCCCATTTTGCGCCAGATATCTCGGTCTTTCAAAGCGGAAGACCGAGATATCTGCAACCTCATCCAACAACAATTAGTAACAATAAGTTTAGTCAGTTTTTAAACTGGCTTTAACCTTTCAACAGCCTACCAGGATTCCAGAACCAATATAGAGTCAATTTCTGTTGCATATATCCGTCTGTTGCGATAAATAAAATATAATATTGTATAATATACAATTATGTGGGTACAGTAAGTTACAACATCTGCGAGGTACTATTGAATTTTGTTATTTGCTGTCTTAAAGTCTGGCTATCCAAATTTGTAAAACTGCATTTTAAATAGCTTAGTAAAACATTGTATGTTTAATAAGATTATTATAGGACTGACATGTACTTAAGTATAAAAGTCCAAAATAAAGAGAGAAAAAAAAGTTAAAATATATTTAAAATAACAAAAAAAAAACAAATGAAAATCGAACTTTATGCTCAAACCAAGCCAATAGTGGTAATAGAGAACATACTGCTTTTTTAATATTGATGTCATAATTCCTAATTACTACATGTCGAGTAATTATACATGTCTCCACTAAGCCAAGACTTATTAATCTTGAATTTCTTCGAACAGTGTCAAACGACAATCGCTCAGTTCAATGCCACAACATAATGGGACTCTATCAATTCACACAGCCGCATCCATTGTGGACGTAAGGACACTCCCAGACGTTGCGCAAGCGCAGGGAAATTGGTGGAAAACTGCAAAATGACGTGTCCACACAGTAATATGCATGTTGTTATGATAATCTAAGTAAACCCCTCTGCCGTCCGAGTGTGCGAAATTTCTGACGACCCATCTGGTGTAATGGTTGACCTACGTTAACGTCGGCTATTACAACAAGGGCTCCGGGTTCGAAGCCCGCGCAGAACAAGCATTTGTGTGCATGATCATTTCTGTTTATATTGGTCTGGTTGATTCCTATGTATAATATGTATGGATTTAAAAAAGTATTAAATATTTTTATCCGTTGTTTGGCATCCATTTTAGGCTATGCTTAGTTTGGGCGCTGTGTGAGTTTCAGTGGATATTTGTTATCATATAATTATCTGACTTTGTTATCCCGAAATACATAGAAATAAAAAAATAGGGAAACCCAATTTAAGCATGGGAATAAACAACGGATAAACATATTTATTTGTATACTTATTGTTGTATATATATAAGTATACAGTATGCTGAGCGTCGGTGGCTCAATTATGTGGATCATTATGATCTATCAGAGACTAGACAGGTAGACAATGAACTTACTCGCGTCGGTGGCTCAGTAGTGTGAATTGTGCATTCGTGGTCTAGATTATTGTTTATCTTAGATCGAATGTCATCATCATCAGCTCATTAAACGTCCCCACCGACCCGAGCCTACTCGTATAGGGTGATTAGGCCTTAGTCGTCCACGCGGGCCATACACAACCTTCGAATCTCTTCGCAAGCGTGCATGAAGGTTTCCTCTGTTTTCCTTCACCGTAAGAGCGTCGGATAACGTACATATATTTTCGAAAATTCGAAAACACATTGGTACGTGTCGGCATTTGAACCTCAGCCCTCCTGGTAGGAAGGCGACAGTCCACACTATTGAGCTATTGACGCTCTAAGATCTAATGTAAGTAGATACAATTCTAAAATCCGATAATTATAATCATCGCTTGACCCGGCAATCATGGTAATGCCATACTAGACTCAGCTTCTCAGGGAAGGTGATATTATCATCACTCAAGGCTGTGTTAATGAATTTGCCTTAATTAAGTGTAACCTTAACAATGGTTCACTATGGTATTTTAATATTGAGTTTCATTACAAACAATTACTTTAAGAGCAATAATATTTTTTGTGTGAACTTATAAACACATAAGTACTAATGGACAGGGATTTATCTTTGTTCTTTTTACAATGTGTACAGGACGGTCAGGACCACAGACATCAGAATATACATTAGACTGGACAAGCCGCCAAGTTTATAGGCAGTCCCAGTGTCGCAATTTCTTTTCGGTTCTTACCTGTGAAAAGTTATTATTATATTTCTTGGTAAATTTACTGATTCATTGCGATGATGGCATGTTACAATTGCACAGGATGGCATTTTGGAAAAAAACGGTAATTTCTTTTAATATTCGTGCGTCTTGACTCGTCTCACAGAGCGTAAACTGGTAGCCAGTGTATGCTCGTTGAGCTTACAGTTGTCGCACTTTAAACGCGGCTTGCCCCATCTCCTGTATTGGGAAATCTGTGGTCAGGACACTCACCTGATGGTAAGTGATACGCCTGACTACAACAGAGTGGCATTGATTGAGAGCAGCAACTGATAGTTATTATTTTCCATCAATGCCGCAAGCCCGTCGGACGAGACAACAGGTGTTAGGTCTCATATACCCGGCATTTTTACTAGCTACGCCCTCATCCCAAAACACAGAAGTGAACACTACTATTTCACGGGATTATATCTGACACTACCTGCCTAGGCGACTCAGTACCGAGTTTTCCTTCACCGTAAGAGTATTGGATAAACGTACATATAAATTCCAAAATTCGAAAATACATTGATACGTGTCGGGATTCGAACCTGCGCCCTCTAGATCGGAATGCAACAGTTCACACCAGGGATTCAGGAATCTTAAATCCGTGGTCCATACCAATGAGCCACCGACGCTCTTAATACTATATTAAGATTTAAATATCTCTTCATCATCTCATTAAACATCCCCACCGAGGGGCACGAGACTACTCGTATATGGTGATTAGGCCTTAGTCGTCCACGCGGGCCCAGTACGGGTTGGACGACTTTACGCACAACCTTTGAATCTGCTCGCAGGCGTCCGCAGGTTTCCTCACGATGTTTTCCTTCACCGTAAGAGCGTCGGATAACGTACATATATTTTTCGAAATTCGAAAACTCATTGGTACGTGGCGGATTTGAACTTCAGCCCTGCGGTAGGAGGGCGACAGTTGAGCCACCGACGCTCTAAATATCTCGGTAAGTCTAAATCGAATAAAAATTAGAGTATTTTATGTATTATATATGTGCATACTTTATTACTATCATACTCGTAATTATATTCCTCAGTAGTAAAATTAACCAACCTCTAGTTACATAACGCTGGTTCCCACGGTACTGATCTTGAAACCGGTGTTTGAGGCTAATTGTTTATATATTCTTGTGTATATAATAAATACAGTTGTATTTGCATGGTCATGTCACGCCTTGAGTTTACTTTGTTTTATGGACATAGCTACTTATTATAGACTTTGTCTATGCACTTACCACTGAGGCCCTAATCTTTAGTGGCGTCCACGTAAGGGGAAAAGAAGCGTAGGCCAACCCCTAAACGGATGGAACAATAGCCTGGTTAATGTGACTGGGTATCGATCCGTGTGGAAATCACTTCGTTTAGGAGCGGATATATCATATACGAGTACATAACATAGAAAGATAGAAAAATATTTATTGACCACACAGTTCAAATTAAAGGGTTTAAATAAATGAGACAATTACTAAAAACAGTAAAGAAGAGCAAAGAAGGCTCTGAACATAATAAGCAAATAGTGAGAAAACAAAGAGAAAAAAGGTTATAATACACGTGTGGTGTTATGTATGTATTTTCAAAAAAAAGTATGTATGTTTATACGTTGTTTTGATACCTTAATACCCAAAGTACAAGTTTTTTGTTTAGGGTTAGACGGTGCTGTGAGACTGTAACAAAAAAAATGTTAATAAAACCTATTGTTACTTATAAACGAATATACTCGTATTTTCATGAATTGATTTAAAATTCAGACTAGTTAGAATTTAGTTAGAAAAAAGCGTGAATATACAAACTTCGCCACGGTTGTCGCACAAACACAGATTTTATCTCAGTAATTAGCGTCGGGTTTATCTTTAATTTCAATTTAGTTTGGCAAATTGGTTTTTTGTGACCCGTCATCGAGTGTATCACTTTAAGGAAGTTTCGTGTTTTTATATGGAATGCGTGCAACGGGGGACGTGATTAGACTAAAATATTGTATGGAAACATTTATATCAGGTTTAATATTATGGACTTTATAGGCAGTAAATAACCGACAGTAAATAAGAGTACCTTTCATAAAAATAACATGGAAACAGGCTTAAATGTTTTTTAAGGTTTGTTTTCTCACAAATACCTCACCAATGCAAAGCTTCACATATATTCATCTCTCTTGGTTTTTTTACCTATAATAGTCCCCTGATTGAATAGGATTCCCATTCTGCACCAGTTATCCCAGTCACGGCTTTTCTCACCAAGCCTCCACCAGCCTTCTGCAAGTCGGTACATAGGGCCGCAGGGCGCCCTACGCAACGCTCATCTACATTCTTATACTTTTTAGGAAGATATTTCCTTAATTTTGGATGAAAAGTGAATACAAGGAGGTCACTGCAATCGTCTTTTGGTAGTTCCGAGTACTTTTCTGTTTTTTTTCGGATGCACTTTCCGCTGTTCGCCGCAAATGGCATTCACAGCTCTCTAAATGGTATCGGCTTGTTTATAGGCAGGTTTGCGTTTTTGTGGATCAGCTTAAGCTGATCTAGATGCTACACGCAATGAATTAAAAGCCCGAACACCCGTGACCATTCAGTATAATTATGTATTGGCAAGCGTAGCGTAGGACGCCCTCCGGTCCGATGGACCGTCGACTTGCGAAAGGTCGCTGGTGAAATCTGGATGAGAAAAGCGAGGACCGGGATATCTGGCGCAAAATGGAGAGAACAATGTCCAGCGTGAACTGCGATAGTTTGAAAGAGAGAGAAGCTCACGTGTGCACAATGTGCTCGTGAGGTTACTGCAAGGATCGGCTGCATTAGCCATCTTCAAGCGCATGAGCGCGTACTATCTAGGAGTCGAAGTGGTCGCTATGACCGAAAACGGTCGGATCATTTATTTATTTATTCTTTATGCACCAAATACAACAGCACAAAGGTGAACTTTAATGCCTAGAGGCATTTCTACCAGTTTACCTTCGGGTCAAACAGAAATATTAATTGGTGCGGTAATGAAAAGAAACAAAAATAACATATATAACAGATCTAATACTTTAAAAACCAATGTATATATACAAACAATACATTCATAAAAAATATTATTTTAAACTTTAATTTTTTTCTCACATTTATTCTCGCTCTCATTAAAATTATCAGAATCAATGTAGTGTTCCAACAAAACAAATAGTGTGTTCTCTTATTCTCTAGTATTGTAAATAAATTTACTGTCCTATAACACTGTGTTAACTAATCATAATATAAATCTTCTGGAAGGTGACGTTTGTAATCCGTAAACTAATGGTTAGATGATTATTGACCACCGTGACAGCTTGAGTCACTATAATTGCAGCCGGTTGCATTAAAACGCTGTTTAATTTCATTGTTGTCATGATGTCATAAGATATATAATTGTTCTGATTCAGTTCTGTTACTAACAGCAATAAAGATTAGGATAAAAAATACTTTATTGCACATAAAAAATTACTTATACAAAAACATCAGATAACAGAAGAAAAAAAAAAACAACAGCCTTATTGGGTAGCAATTTCTTCCAGGCAACTTTGGATGAAAGAACAATGCGTAATGGTAAGCGGGCTAGTGCAAAACGAGTAAAAACGGTATTCTAAATAATTACATAATTATAACATAAAAGTACATATACTAAGTACACTACTACAAATAATTATAGAATAAACTAAAAATAATATATAATAAACTAATACATAAACTAACTAATGGAAGATAGGATAAAGCAAACTACAATCAGAATAATATAGAAGGAATGACAGATACAGTACCTACAGCACAGGAATAGAAGTGAAAGAAAGTAAATATCACAGAGAGATGATTTGTTTCAAGAAATGGTTTTTAAGTTGGCTCTTAAAAGTCTCAAGAGACGGTGCACGACGAATGTCCTCAGGCAAGGAATTCCACAGCTTGATCGCTCGCACTGTGAAAGACCTTGCATAGAACTCAGTCTTGTGAGACGGCAGGTTAAGCGTCAGTTTAGAGCTGGCACGCAAATTGCGGGCCAAGGTTGCGGAGTGAAAAATAAAGCGATCTTTAAGATAAGGAGGGGTGTTAAGATGGGAAAGAATAGAGTAAAAGAGGGAGAAAATGTGGCAGTCCCTTCTACTGGCAATAAGCAGCCATTGAAGTTGGGACCTATAAGAGGAGACATGGTCATACTTGCGCAGGCCAAATATAAATCTGATACAGAGATTCTGCAGACGTTCGAGCTTGTTTAATAGTTGAACTGACAGATCAGGATAACAAACGTCTGCATAGTCCAGTATAGGAAGGAGAAGTGAATGTGCCAAACTGATTTTGGTTTTGGTCGGTAACAGATTCTTAAGACGCCTAGGAGACACGTAAGCGGCAAACACCTTCCTACTTACCTCTGATACCTGGTGATAACACAAAAGAGAATCATCAAAAGTAACGCCCAGGTTTTTTACTTTACGGCTGTAGGGAATAGGAGTTCCATCAAAGATGATCTGTGGTAACAAGTCATGCTTAATCCGAGCAATATACCAGTGGCTACCTATAATGATGGTCTGAGTTTTCGCTGGATTTACCATCAAGCCGAAGGAACGACTCCACTCAGCAATACTGGTGTGGTCTCTGTTGGTAGCCTCAATAGCAACTGAGAGATCTGAAAGCGAAGCTTGTGTATAAATTTGGAGATCGTCTGCATACAAATGATTGGAAGAAGAGAGCGGAAGAGTGATAGAATTAATGAAAATAGAAAACAGAAGAGGATGACAGAGGAGGGCAGAGGAGGAGAACAGCAATGATGATGATGACTTGTGGACTAAGTTATTCCTGAACTACTGATGGTAGTTTATGTTACCAAGTGTACAGTGCGGTAAAGACGCTCAACTGATGATAAGTGATACACATGACCTTGACAGAGCGGTCTTCATGGAGACCAACAACTGATAGACAGTTATTATACTCCAACAATGCCGAACCGCGTACGACGCCCGGGTCACAGATGTTAGGTCTCTTATAGCCGGTAATTTCACTAGCTACAGTGCCCTCATCCCGAAACATAGAAAACAAATATTTTACGGGACAATATATGAGTGTCGGTGGCTCAATGGTGTGGACTGTCGCCTTCCTACCGGGAGGGCTGAGGTTCAAATCCCGACACGTACCAGTGTTTTCGAATTTTCGAAAATATATGTACGTAATCCGACGCTCTTACGGTGAAGGAAAACATCGTGAGGAAACTTTCATGCACGCCTGCGAAGAGATTCGAAGGTTGTGTGTGTGAAGTCGTCCAAC